>WSYQ01000367.1:0-39000 GCA_011426435.1 Lysiphlebus fabarum | reverse complement strand
AGATTTCTAATCATTGAAAAGTGATTTTTTTAATTAAATAAAACTATGTGAGAATTTTAATGTGAATTTAACACCGCCCAACTATGAGTTTAAATTAAATTTTACATTTTAATAACCCATGTACTTAAAACATTCTTTGTATAAAATACCGAAACATGAATATAATTATTCTTGTTTATTTACAAATGCAATGACTAGATTAACCTAATTAAATTCAAGTACCATAAGGTCTATTAGATCAGCTCAGAACGGATTGATTATTATTTTTCTAATGGTAGTCAAATCAGTAGGAAAAAAAAATTTCGTCAGTTCCTTTTAAAAAAAATGGAAATTTTAAAAGAATAAGCTTATATTCGTCGTTTCAGGTCAACTTTACGGATTGGAAAAATTTTGGGCGTTCATGCGATATTACAAACATGCAGATAAGTTGCATGTTGAACCGCAACTTAAAGAGTACTTATCTAAATTTAGAAGTATTGAGGATTTCCGAGTTGTTGAGGTAGGTTCACAAAATTTGATACAATTTAAATCAAATAAATATTTTAAGTAACACGAATTTTTGTATTTTTTAGCCTCTCAATGAAACTCGACAGGAATCAAACAGCAAACTCTCTTCAGCCGATAAGCGACGAAATCGAAGTGTTTCAGAAAGTGAACGTGATATAGGATTAATATTAAGTCGAGTCAGAAGATTCTCTGGGAGTTCCAACACCGTAACATCATCTACTTTAACCCCGAACCTTCATAAACAGATACCTTCAACTTCAATTAACTTGGTACAATGTCACAAACGGTCTGATTCTTTTGGCTCAGGACGTACTTTTCATACCAACTCAAGACGCCGTAATGATTCAAACTCATCTAGCAGTCGTGATTACGTGAAACAGCAATCAAGATCTCGGCATAATTCTGGCTCATTTACTAAGTTACAGACCGTATCTAAATAATTTAAAATAAAATCGTGAAGTTATTTTTTGCAACGAATGCTAAATAATTTCGATATTAGTGATCAGATTTTCGAGTACTTGTATACTTCGAATTAATAGTGACAGACCGATTAATGAAATCTATTAAGATTATGAGAAAATGATTTTCATGAAAAGTTAAGGATTTTGAATATATATTTTCTTTTTTTGCAATATTGAAGCCAGCACCGAAAATCAAAAACTGATTAATAACTTACCATGAACTCAATAAATATTTCTTTTACTTTTCAAGTCTTCCAGTCTGCATTTTTTTAATGAACATAGTTCGGTATATGAAAATTTGTTTCTCAGAGGAAATACATAATTTTGAATGACAGCGTAACTGAAAATTTCAACAGTTTCTATTTTGTTTACCTTATTAAATGTTCGTTATTAGAAAGAATTATATATTAAGTATCATAATTTTTCAAAATGCGAAACAAGTTAGCTTTTTAAGCTCTTGCAATTTTGTTATTAAATATACCGTTTGATTATCAATAATAATTTTATCGTAAGTAAAACAAAATAATTGTAAGTAAAGATAATAATAAAATAATTGTAAGTTTACCTGATTTTTTTTTTTTTTTATTAGTCAAAAATGCCCATGAGTTAGGTGCTTAGAATCCCGATAAACGAAAGAAAAAACTTAAAGATGTACTGTAAGAGATTCAACAGTATAAGACAAAACTATCACTATCAACTTTTTCTGTAATATACTTCATATTTTTCTTATTTGTGTAACAATTCCGAGTTTCTTGGGGTTTTCCTGATGACAGACTAGTCATAAGAAAAAAGAAAAATCACCACAAAAAGTTAAAAAAGGAAAAAAAAGTTCCAGATAAATATATTCACGAACTTTTGAAAATTGGAAAATAAGCATATGCCTAGTGTATAGTAAGATTAAAATAGAAATATTAAATAATAAATTGTTCGTTTTAAAAATAAGTGGATAGAATAATTTTGATTATAAATAGAATTAAGTATATCCTACTAAAAGCAAAATAAAAAACATTTTTCGACCTTAGTTCTCATCTTTTATGTCTTTTATTTTGTAAGCAAAAAGCATGGAGGTAGACCTTCATGGCAAAAAGACTAGAAATACTTCTCATTTGTAAGTTGATAAAACCAAGAAGACTAGAAACCAGGGTAGCTATTCTTGACTCGATTATCCCACCTACACGGGATAACATGAAAACGCCTGAAAATGATTAAGTCGTTTGATGTAAACCATTGAGAAGGATACAAATTAAGCAAAATTTTCATGTTTTGCGACAAAAAAGTTATCCCAGTCGCTCGGGATAACTTGCGGATAATCGAGTCAGTAGGTGTGTTTTTATTTCATTTATGACAGCTTTTGTCAGTGATTCTTCATGTAAAGCACATCCTATTAACGACGTTTCTTCTTGAAGAATTTGTTGAGCAATATCTAAAAAACTATAACATGATAGTTTACCATTTCCAACAGTTTTTAAAATAGCTTTTTCTACAGCATTAATGAGATTATATAATGAATCAGAAGGATATTTTAAAAAACCATTACTGAGTTTATTAATGAGCTGATCTCTTTCTAAATCACCAAATTCTTTACAAGTGGAAGTAATACAATCTGAACAAGATGTAATTACATTCATTTTAAAAGCTAAAAATCCAGCCATGAACTCTACTACGCATTCACATGAATGTCCAAAGTTGTAATCATGATCATTTTATTCTTGTTCATTAGTTTTGTCAGTGTCTTGGTTACTTCTCTTGACTATGTTATCTAATACTTCATCCCACTTAAACTTATTTTTATCTTCATCACAGCCAATATTTTTTGAATCTAACCATTTTTCACGTATACGTGGCTCCTGTGCAATTAAAATAACTTTATTATAATTTATTGATAAAAAAACAAATATTGTTTATTCTAACCAACTAATAGCTGTCAAATTAAGTAATCAACTTACCTTTGAGATTTCAAAAATAAACCGCTTTTCCTGGTCTGTATTATGTGCACTCCCACTGAGACAATCATTTATACAACAAACGCGAGTCATTTTTATATTAAAAAAACATAAAAATTATTAAAAAAAAAAAATATTAATTTATTATAAATTCGGTAGATGTAAACATGATAGACTGCTCAACAGGTTGAGGGGTGGGAAAAAAACAAATTGCGCATTACGTAGTGCGGAATTAAGTAGTGAAAGTGGCTCACTCTGGATTTACGACGTATGTCGGACTACCCCCACTCCTGGAGTTGATTCTCCTGGTCTCTAGTCTTCTTGGTCGCGACATCAAAAAGTGAAGGCGCTTTCCAACGATTTTCATGCAAACCAACCATATTTCGGTAAATAGGTTAGAAAAACATAAAATATGGTTGGTTTGCATGAAAATCGTTGGAAAGCGCCTTCACTTTTTGATGTCGCGACACAAATTCATGCCGACGAACAGTTATTGCGGGACCCGCAGTTACTCCCAGAGTAAGAGTGCAAGAATACCACCCCAGGGTTGTTAATACGGAAGCCGGGTGGGGACATGCGCGTTTTCCTGCCTACCTGCTTGTTCGCCGCGTTTCTTGCTTGCTTTTTCTGCTTGCTGGCTTTCTCTGCTTGCTTTCCTGCTTGCTTGCACGGAACAAACGGAATGAACCGAGCAGAAAAATATATAGTATAATACATATTTTTAATTTAGTCAGCTGTCATATCTAACAAGTAAACATGTTACTCAAATATTCAACAAAATAAATTATAAAAATTGATAATTAATGATTGATAATTATTAAATGCAACATCTGATCAATTTGTAAATAAACATATAAATAAAGTAAACAAACAATAATGGATTACCCTGCAAGTAAATAAAATGCTTTAATTATTATTTATTACAAAATATATTTTTTCTCAATCATATATAAACACTTTAAAATGCTTGCAACATTATTTCTTTTATACTTGTTGTGTTTTTACTTAATTGTTTTTTTTTCATCTTTTTTGAAGGCCTCACTGAGTACGAGAATGTTGATATGGAATATTCACCAGCTGTCAGTGACCATATGCATAAAAGTAATAAATAAAATTTTAAAACAAATTCTGTAAGTTTTTTTCATTATCTAAATGTTATTAAAATTTTAAAACCTATCATTCAAGGCATCCATTCGAGCTGTGGTGAGGATCCAATTTTGATTAAAAACACACGGATTCGTTTTTACCATGGAAAAGGTTATGGTTATCAACAAATATTGTTACTTTATTACTTCCAGATTTGAGTCAGGCATCAAATGATGAAGAAGCTTTTGCAAATGACATACAAATTCTTGACATTATTGAAAAAAATCAAAATAATACTGATTCAAATACAGAAGAATAATTTTAGAAGTTAAAAAACTCATAAATAATAATTTGTGGTAATTTCTTTTAAACTAGAAAGTTAAAATGAGAGAATTTCTTCACAATTGTATATATAATACATATATTTAAGTATAATAAGTATAATTAAAATTATGGTCTTTCATAAAAAAGTAGGAAAAGTTGTAGCTGTGTCATAGGGTTGAAAAAGCCAAAAACTTATCAAATGTCTATATCAAAGCTAAACGAGTTCAACAGTTGAAAATATTTCAGGACCATCAACGGTGATGTTTATAGTCCACAAAATAACACAGAACCTACTCCAAGTAATACAGAAGTAGCAAGTAAATTGCAAGAACAGGTAAAATATATTAAATCAGTTATATAAAAAAAAAATCATTCGTCAGTCAATATAAATTATTATTAATTATTCTAGGATAAAATTAAACGTTCAAGAAAACTAATTGAACTTCAATGACATGAAAATCAGAAAAAAAGATAGTTTTAAATAGTCTGTACGTCCATGATATATAATGAAGATAATTGTAAATAATTTGTTTGACTATAACAATAAATAAAATATGAATTTTTATTGGTTTTTATTAATCAATTTTATTTAAAAATGCATAAAAATAATTGCTAGTTGTAATAATCTGCTCTTCCTTTTTTTTTTATATTATAGTTATATTATTATTGTTTTTGAAAATATTCTTTATGCCATATTTTTCTCGTTTAATAGTAATAAAATAAAATAAAACAGGTTTTAACTCTTTGAAGTATATAAAATTTATCATTTCCAAGCGGTCCAAGTGCTGAGGATCCATCAGATTTGTTGTATGTCATTCCAATCGTGTCAGGAGCAAAAGACCTTAAAGAAGTCATGTTTACGGTGTTGAGGCACTTGAAGTACTTCACCATCATGTTGCACTGTGATTTCAGCGATCTGCATTTGTAACAAAAAAAAAAAGTACTAACGTTTCAGTAATATTTATAAAATAATTAAGACCAATTTAAGAAAACGTATATAGAAAGAAACATTATGTTTTTATAAAAATCAGTGTATTACTTACTAAATGGATTAATGAATCCATTATTTATTTTTTTAGAGTAACAAATTTCAAATTGTTTATTAAACATGAATATTTAAAAAAAAGAAACAAAGAAATTTGAAACAATCCATGTTGTAAGTATTAGTCACACATGCAGTTTATTTATTTATTTTTATGTAGACCTTCATGGTATTGGTGTGTATATGACAGCTGACTAAATTAAAAACAAAAATATTATACTATATATTTTTTTGCTCGGTTCATTCCATTCGTTCCGTGCAAGCAAGCAGAAAAAGCAAGCAGAGTAGGCAGGAAGACGTGCATGTCCCTTCCCGGCCGATAAACTCAAATTATTATAGTATAAGGGCGTATGTATGATATGAAAAATATATGATATACGTCTTTATTATACGGGAGAATAAAGTTCCTGCTTGCTTTCTCTGCTTCCTCTGCTTTTTCTGCTTGCTAGCGCGACGAGCAGGCAAGCAGAGAAAGCATGTCCCCACCCGGCTTCCGTATGTTAATAATATATGAAACTTTCAAGGTAGCTATTCTTGACTCGATTATCCGCGAGCAGTGTTGGGCTGGTATGATACCGCGGTATTATACCGGTCGTATACCTCGGTATAATACCGATATAAAACCGCACGAGTTTCATACTTTCATAACACTTTAGTAATGCCATCTATGAGAATTTTTATATACCACGTCGTACACCATTTTTATACTTTTTTTTTAAAATTATTTATTGCTTATTTAATTAACCAAAATGCTAAAGAAACAAGTAGCTAGACGGAGAAATGCGTTTAAACAGAAGACATTTCTTGTAAAATTATTGTTAATTAACAAAACATTTTAATGAGCAATAATTCAACAAGAAATTTTTTTTGAAAGCATCTTTCCCTCTAGCTACTTGTTTCTTTAGCATTGTGGTTAATTAAATAAGCAATAAATATTTTTTTTAAATGAACAAGTACTTTATTTATATATCAATTTTGACAGCTGAGAGCTTTATGGTATCAGTATGGTAGAAAGTTTTGATGCCATAAAGGGCGTTTCTGAGTTTCATACTTTCATACCCGTCCAATTACCCAACACTGTCCGCAAGTTATCCCGAGCGACTGAGATAACTTTTTTGTCGCAAAACATGAAAATTTTAGCTTAATTTGTATCCTTCTCAATGGTTTACATCAAACGACTAAATCATTTACAGGCGTTTTCATGTTATCCCGTGTAGGTGGGATAATCGAGTCAAGAATAGCTACCCAGGGGTGGTATTCTTGGACTCTTACTGCAGGATTTACTGCGGGTCCCGCAATAACTGTTCGCCGGCATGAATTTGTGCCACGACATCAAAAAGTAAAGGCGCTTTCCAACGATTTTCATGCAAACCAACCATATTTTAGGTGTGTCCGTTCACTATTCACACCGAGCATATGCACGGAGCGTATGCAAGGAGGCACTAGAGTCGTGCGGCCATTTGAAGAAACTTTATTGATAAAATTTACTAACGCGTTGGATTCGGAAAGAAAAATAACAACACCATAACTAATTAGCAATTAATAATTATGAAAGACAGCAAAAGAACAGAAAAAAACAAATAACAATAAATAAATAGTAAATTTTATTAAAAAAGTTTCTTCAAATGACCGCACGACTCTAGCGCTTACTTGCATACGCTCCGTGCATACGCTCAGTGTGAATAGTGAACGAACACACCTATAATAACATTCAATTTTTTATATTATCATTAGTGGATACATTAATTTGATGTACTCAAAAAAAGACAATTTATTCTTTATTTTTAAATTATTCAATCCTATTATAAAAAGAAGAAAATACTTAAGTAACGGCAGTTCTTTTTTCTGTGATTGGTTGATTTGTTTCCCTAGATATTCTTTCTCTCTCTCTCGATTATCTTTATTTTATTTTATTTTTTTTTCTTTTTAGATTTTAGTGTGACTCTATGGCAACGGTTACCAACTGATTTTTTTTTTTTTTAAATGAAAAATAGTTGTTTTTTTTACAGTTGGTAACCGTTGTCAAGGAGTTTGTTGTATGTTGTAACAAACATTAACGTACAACGGTAGTAAACTCGATTTAATGAGAATGTTATAAAATTTTAATATGATATAAATAAAATAATAACGAATCTTAATGTGAAATAAAAATATAAGTAATAATGCTTATTATTTTTTAATTAATTTTTAAAGTAGGCCTGTTTTAGTAGGGTTATACATGGCTCTTATGGGAGCAAATGTACTGAAATAATTTTGAACATAAACCAAATGACTTTATACATTGAGAAATTTTCCAAAAACTAATAGATTATAAAAAAAAATACAAAGTTTTTTTTGATACTAATATTATTGTGGCAATAATATTAGATTTTATGTAATAATAAAAAGTACACACAAAAAAAATAATTTTTATCGGTTTTCATAGAATAATAAAAATAACTTGGCAACGTTGTAAAGGTGCGCGCGCGATTCTGTGCATGTGAAAATAAAAATAAAAATATTAAAATAATAAATACAATTTAGAGTAAAATTTTTTTTTAACAAATAGTTTATTAAAAATTCAAAGCAGTATTATTTTATGTTATTAACAATTTATATCAATACACTTTTAGTGGACTTTTTTTTATAAAATAATGAACGTGTAATAATAATTATTTTTTTAAATAATAGCATCAATACACTTTTAGTAGTATAATAGTTTATAAAATAATATATATTTTTTTTCGCAAAATTTAAACTTTGTAATTGACGAAGTTTATACATTTTTTCAGATATATATTTTCCTTTCCACCAAAATGACTTTTTTTTTTCTTTTTTATTTTCATTTTCATTGAGTTGTTTAGACATTTCCATATCGGTATAACAATAACAAATGTCAAATATTATAATAATGCAATATGGCCGGAGGAATCAGTACAGACACCATAATAAATAAAAACATTACAGTGTTGATAATTTCCAATAATTTGCGTTTTTTTAATGCAATTATAAAAAGTTTAATCATTTAAAAATGATTTATTACCTCATAAAATAATTAAATTAAATAAAATTTCGATGGATAATGATTGATTTCATACAAAATAAAATAAAAGAAAATATAAATTTTTTTTTATTTAGCGTTGGCAGAAGTGGGTATTTCCTATGTTAAAGCCAAGAAGACTAGAAATACAGGAGGAGTAACTCCTATCTCAATGCATGTAATATATTTCAGCAAATTCCCGTGAGGCTAGTGGCTGTCAAAGCGAAGTTAGCGTACAGCATGGCTTACACATACATACATACATTAATTGGTTTTCGACATTAATGTATGTATGTATGTGTAAGCCATGCTGTACGCTAACTTCGCTTTGACAGCCACTAGCCTCACGCGAATTGTCTGACATATTCGAGGCGAGTTACTCCTCCTGTATTTCTAGTCTTCTTGGTTAAAGCATAGGAGATAAATTTAGGCCACGCCTATAAAATCTGGCTACCGTTGTACGTTAACAAGAAAACGTTAAAAATTAGCACATAAACGTGCACGTACCTACAAATGTTAAACCCAAGAAGACTAGAGACCAGGAGAGTAAACTTTAGTGGAGGGGGTGTCCTAGCATACGGCGGCTATGTAGAGTGCGCCACTTTTACTCCCGAACGGCGCACTACGTAAAGCGCAGTTTTCTATCCCTGTACACCTCAGCCCACCGGCCCTATACTCGAGTCGTCAGTAAATAAACGTCAAAATCTCATTGTGATTGTTATTTAAATTGCAATAAACTAATCCTTATTACTGTATGAAAAATTCAATTTTGTGATTATTTTTTAAACAATTCTTGAAGGCAAAAGTGGTATTGTTATTAGTTATTATGGTGATGCAAATAACACATCGACAATATCAATACTCGTTCATCCAGACATGAGCATAAAAGTAATTTAAATTTTTATTTTTCATATTTTAAACTTTTAACTTGTTATATTTTTTAATGTACTATTATTTTCAGATAAAAATTAAAAATAAATTTTTTAACAACTTTGATGGCATTGATAAAGTAAGGTCTCTTCAAGACATTTTATCTCTTAAAATGACACATACTTATACTTATTATTTGTAGATAAATTTTTCAATATAGGTATATTATTATTGGTATACAGCTTGATTAATACAAAAAATAATCACAAAGTTGAATTTTTCGTACAGCAATAAGGTTTAATTTATTGCAATTTAAATAACAATCACAATGAGATTTTGACGTTTATTTATTGACGACTCGAGTATAGGGCCGGCGGGCTGAGGTGTACAGGGATAAAAAACTGCGCTTTACGTAGTGCGCCGTTCAGGAGTAAAAGTGGCGCACTCTACATAGCCGCCGTATGCTAGGACACTAAATGTTACCCCCTCCACTGAAGTTTATTCTCCTGGTCTCTAGGGTGCGTTCTGTAAGGGGACCGCGGTCCTTTTTGGCCATAATCAGAGTAGATCCATAAAAACTAAAAATCTCCCTAGAAATTCTTAAAAAATAATCAGTCTCATGTATATTAAACCTTTCTATGTGTGCATTGTTATTGTTGTGGATTGTGGTGCTTACCAGTGCTTACTGAGTAAAATTATTACAACTATAAATTTGTTAATAACAATTAACAAAATGGAAAAAAAAATTTCACTTCAAACACATTATCTGTTAACTGATGTAGATGGTAATGTTCTTGTTGAAAATGAACAGTTGAACTAATTACCAAGTTTATTAACAATAAAATATGAACCTTCTAAAATACCTCCAATATTCACTTTATGTTTTAGGCATTAACTTTAAAAAAAATAAAATTTACGGGCTAAGTAATTGGTATAACAACAATATACACTTACCATTTTAATTGCGACAATTTTTTTTATCCCAAATTATTTTTTTTTTGTAATATTTCAATTATAATTTCAGTGTTTACGTTTGTTTATGTTCGTTTACGTTTTGTAATAGATAGCAGTGCTGACACTACAACGAAATTAAATTCACCATGATAAACCACGCCTATTTTTGGTGGACCGCGGTCCTCTACGGAACGCAGCCCTAGTCTTCTTGGTTAAACCACTTGTTATTGAAGATGGTGATGAATGTGATGACAGTGCAATTTCTATCACATTTATATATTTCTATTTCTATTATATAGTGATGAGTCGGTTGGATGTGGAAGTGATGGGTCCATTGATGATAAAAGTGATGATTTAATTAAAAATGATGTGCAAAATGCAGCATTGCCAATGAAATCATCATCAGACATTGATAAAAAAAAAATTAAATGAATTATCAAAAATAATATTTTGATAATAATATTTTGATAAAAAATTGAGGATTAAAATTAAGCATCAGCTAATATTATCATCCATCTCATACTTTAGCTATTTGTCTATTTAAAAATAATTTACATACTTTTATTTATTGAAAATTTAGAGAAAAAATATCTAAGAGAATAGATGCAACGAGAAAGATATTTTATCCTGCAGAAATTGTTTTTTTTTGAGTCCATCTTTTTTTTAGCTATTTGTTTACTCAAAAAAAATTATCTTGACACAAAAATAAGTAGTAAAAAAAAAAACATGTGATTTTGACTTCGGTACTAACCAAGACTACCTGGTAGCGCTGTCAGTGGCCGATAGAGTTACATGTATTGTGTGTTGTCATAACAATAACAATTGAAACATTTTACTTCAATATTATAGCATACATTGTAGTGCATTGTAGTAAAGTCCCGTTTACCAAAGAAGGTTTAGGAAAAGGGGCTATGACACTAAACGAATTTAACTAGGAGTGGGAGAAGCTTTTTCCCGTGCTGTAGAAACTAACTTTGGTAAATTTGACTTCATAAAAATGGTAAGCTCCGAAATAAAAACTACTGCGTTATCTTTCGATTTAAGAATTGGACTATTTGTACCAATCCCTGAATTTAGAATGAACTTAAAGTGTTACTCAATCAACTTTTATTTTAAAAACTTTTAGATTTTATCACGATCAAAACCAGCTGCATCCGAAACGAATCGTCAATCTCTAAGACAAAAAGACATTCCGAAACATGAAAAGTTCTTACAAATGCGTGACTACAGTGGTGCTTTGACTCTTATTGCATTCAATGTACCAAAAAACAATGCAATTGATTCCGAGTTGTGGATCGCATACTGTGAATTTCATCTTGGTAATTACAAACGTGCAGCAATGATTTACGAAAAGTTTTTGAAAAAAAATGATAATAACTTATTAAATACATCAACGCATTTGGCATGTTGTTATTTTTTTTTGGGTATGTACTCTGAAGCAAAAAGTATTCTTCATAATGCTTACGAAAGTAGTTTAAAAAATCGACTACTTTTTCATTTGTCTCATAAAATGGAAAATGGAAGAGAACTTTATAAATATCATGATAAACTATTAGACGTTATTGAAGATCAACTTTGTCTCGCATCAATTCACTATCTTCGTGCACACTATCAAGAAGCCATTGACATCTACAAAAAAATTCTGCTTGACAACAGGTTGTTTAAATATTAGTCAATTTTCATTTTTATTTTTTACAATTACCATTGATTTTTTTGCTTTTTTTGCGAAAAAAACGAAACTCCAAGTATCCAAGATTATTATTATCATTGTTACCTGTTGGTTTTTAAACTCAAAAACTCAAGTGTCGTTTAATCCATTAGTATGTTATTAATTTCATAACATGAATTATGAAAGAAATTATTCTTTTCAAAGGAGATTTTTTGTTCAAAAAATTTGAATTAATGTTTCAGAGATTATTTGGCATTAAATGTTTACGTTGCACTTTGTTACTACAAGCTTGATTATTATGATGTCGCTCAGGAAGTTCTCCAGGTTTATTTGCAAAAATATCCAGACAGCGCAATTTCAATAAACCTCAAAGCTTGTAATCATTTTCGTTTGTACGATGGTAATGCAGCTCAAGCTGAATTACGACAGTTAGTAGAAACAACATCTTCATATAGTTTTGGACATGATTTGATTCGTCACAACAGTGTGGTAATATCACTTGATCTACTTTATTTGAACTGATAGTTTGATAAAAAAAACTGTTTTAGGTGTTTAAGGAAGGTGATGGAGCATTGAAGGTTTTTCCGAACCTCATTGATATTATTCCCGAAGCTCGATTAAATCTGGTAATATATTATCTAAAACAAAATGATGTACAGGAAGCATTTGAGCTGATGAAAGATTTAGAGCCTTCAGTGCCACAAGAATACATTCTCAAGGGAACAGTCGATACTATAATCGGTCAAGAAACTGGATCTGTAAGCAAACATTATTTTTTACACATAATTTTTAAATAATGAAATAATTAATAATTATTGTTATTCCAGCGTGAAAGCATTAAAACAGCTCAACAATACTTTCATCTTGTTGGTTCATCAACATCTGAATGTGATACAATACCAGGCAGACATTGCATGTCAGCATGTCTTTTTTTACGTCGACAATTTGATGAAGTTCTTGTTTATCTTAATTCAATAAAAACATATTTTTCATCAGATGATAGGTTCAATTTTAATTATGGCCAAGCACAAGCTGCATCAGGATTGTTCAAAGGAGCTGAAGATGCATTTCTAATAATTCGAAATGAAAGATTAAAAAAGGACTTCACATATACAAGTGTTTTGGCTTATTGCTGTAAGTTATATGTTATAAATTATAGGTATATATTATGATAGGGATAAGTACTCGTTCTAATATTTTTAGTTTAAGGGATTTGGACGATTTTTTCTCGAATATGAGAATGAGATGAAATTTATACAGTAGATTCTTGAAATACTAATACATTTTCTGTAATTTTTTGGTAATTGTTTGGAAGCTTGTTATTTTTTTATTAATTTGTAAAGTTGACAACTTTTAACATGGGCTCTTATAGAGAATACGATTTTGTCAAAAAAAAGTCCATGAAAATACAACATCTCTGATCGACAATATGACATCGCGACAAAAAACTTTTTGGGTTATAAAAGAAGACAAAACAAAACATATGAAAAAAAAATTAAAGAGGTTTGGAGCTTAGTTTTTTTATAATTATTAATTGAATAATGAAAAAATTCATTTATTTTACTATCTTTCATGGCTTATGCTGAAACGTCATATATACACTTGACAACATGAGATATTCCTCCATCTTGTGGCGCGCAAGTTTGAAAGTGTCAATGTTAACTTGTTAAAGGCATATTATTTGACTTACATGAAATAACTCTTTAAATAAATTAATTGTGTGTAATTAATTATTGATTACTTTAAATATGAAAAAAATTAATGCATTTAGTTACAACAATTAAATTTTAAAAAATTAAAATAACAAAATATTCGAAAGGATGGGAATAATGCTTTTGACAGATCAAGAGGCACGGTAGTGCCTCGAGTCAAGTATGAGAAAAGAAATATATATGTGTGTGTAAGAGTAATTACCGTGCCTTATTACCCACGACAATTGGTGACCCCTTCCGTCCCCAATTGTTTCAGATTCAATTAAAAAATATGGGGTCTTGTAATGATCCCATAAATCGATGTCAGGCTTTTTTTTGAAAAAAAAATCAGATTTTTTAGTAGAATATTTTTTTTTTAATTGAACAATTAAATTAAAGGCCCTTGTCGACTAGCATAGTTTTTCTAAAAAGTTCTATGGCATAGCGCTTGGGTAGAAATAGTTCAGCTATGACGGCTATAGGGTGGCGTTATAATCGTTTATTGAAATGATTCCAGCTCCACCAACATTCATAAAATCACAACAAAAAATAATTAAACGCATAACCTTTTTTATTTGTTTACTCTTGTTGACAAATGACAATACGATATTCTGACAGTCAATCAATCAATTAATGTAGACTGTAAACAACTGTAAACAAAGAACAACAAAGAAGCTATAAATGCCCCTTTTTTTTTTTTTCAAAGTTGGCTGCATCTAAAAAAACGAGTGTGAAGTTAGCAGAACTATGCTCAAAATGCTGCACGCAGCATTTTTCCAGCATAGTCCTCAGCGGCCATTTTTTAATGAGTTTTTGGTGATATATAGTGACCAAAGTGCTATGGCATAGAACTTTGTTGAAAAAGTATGCTAGTCGACAAGGGCCTTAACAGTTTTGCGTTTTTTGCTGAAAACCCAGATTTCTTCCGCTATGTTGGTAGTACGGTATAAGATTATGATTTTTTTTTTTTTTTTTTCTCTGTTTAGTCTGTTGCTTATTTTTGTTGGCTGCCTTGCAGAGTTGACATATGAATATATGATTATTGTGCAATATTGTGTTTTGAGGCTGAATGTCAATTCCAAGGTAGGACGACTCTTTGGGTTCAAAAGGGCACCCTTACACCCATAATTTAGAAAAAAATGAGCACCCTCCATTGTCATAGATTTTTATACTTTACTGTAGCGTTTTTAGTTGTATGAGTGTGGGCGGCCTGTATTTACGAACACTAATACCACTTTAGAAATAAAATTTTTGATCGTGAAACGCCGTAAAATTTTATTCAATATTTTTGAAATATTATGATAAGTGATAAGTGCAAGACTGTACTTCTGATAGTAATATTATTAATAAACCTAAATGATTAAAACCAAAAAAATTGATATAATCAATCATTTCTTTACCAGTACGAATAATACATATATATATATTAAAAACTATAAAAATATAACATAAAATATATTTTATTAATATTTAGAAATACCATTTTAATTATCAATTATTCAAATATACCTATACAGACATATTCGCATATAAACTACTTGGACTGGTAAGTGTGTGTGTGTGTGGTTGCAATAAATGAAACAGACCAAAAAAAATAGAGAAGAAAGATCACTGTTGCCATGTTTACATTTCGTGCGCCATGTTCGACAACCGATGAGTGATAATTTTTGTATGATTTAATTAATAACATTTACAATTCGTGATAGAAATTGATAATTTTTTTTTTATAATTTTCGTAATTTAAAGAAGTATAAGCTGTAGTAAAATAAAGATTTTCTGTGAGAGCGTTTTTTCAATAGAAGGGAAAACGTTCCGGTACTCCTTATGCTTGTGTGTTAAAAAGCTAAATTGTTGTCAACTTTGACACTAATTATCTCAGTTAAAACGTGATAGAAAAATACAAAAAAAATTTGATAAAATAGATCTTTATTTCACTTAAAAATGAGCCCACTTTGATCAAAATCTGTGAGAGGGAATTTTTCTTTAATATTTTGACATTCAGCCTTAATATATGTATGTTAATTATTTTTAGATAAAAAAATTGCAAAAGAAAGAGATTGACTTAAAAAAAGTAAAAAAAATTTATTAAACAATTATTACTGGTAAAATTATTTCTTTGAGTACATTCTTTTTCTTAGCTATTTGTTTTTTAATATTTTAATTAATAAAAGTAAGTAAATTATTTCTAAATAAACGAATGGCTACGAAAAGAGACTCAAAAAGTGACAATTTATTAAACAATTATTGATGTTTATTCAAAAATAAATGTCTCTTTTGAAGTCCGTCTTATTCTTAAGCTTATTGTTTATTTAAAAAAAATATTTCACCTAGAAATAATTTTCAAATAAATTATATTTTTTCAAATGCATAGGAAAAAAGCTGTACAAGTACTTGTAGAATTATTCTTTAAAAAATTATTTATTCAATTACATCTGTCTTTCTAATCTTTTGATCTTTGAAGATGGCATTTAAAAGAAATAATTATGCATCTTGTCGTGTGCATTAAAAAAAATTATTAATTAACAGGAAACTTGATAAATCAAAACTCTTAAAAAATAACCAATTTTATAAATTAAAATTTTTTTTTTTTACTGGTTTATCTTGTTGTTTGTTGTTGTCGTTGTTGTTACTTTTTGATTACATCAATAAAAAAAAATTAGAAGCTTATAAAATAATCTAACAAAAAACAAAAAACAAGTATTTTGTATAAAAAAAAGCGAAATTGTGGTCAATTTGTAATGTAACTTGTTTTGCCATTAATTAATTTTTTGATATAACAAAAAATATGATACAATAAAAACCAACGAAGAAATTTTATTTTCGATACATGTCGTTAAATCTAAATTGTTAAAAAAAAAAAATTATACTTGACTCCGCTATTCATAAAATTGAATAATGTTGGCTTAAAATTTAATTTTTAATTTAGGAAAAACAACGCGGGGTATAATTTTTTTTTTTTTCAACAATTTAGATTTAACTACATTTATCGAAAATAAAATTCCTTCGTTGGTTTTTATTGTATCATATTTTTTTTTATATCAAAAAATTAATTAATGACAAAACAAGTTACATTACAAATTGACTACAATTTCGAATACTTGACGCTTTTTTTGGTACAAAATACTTGTTTTTTGTTAGATTCCTATTTACGACACACGAAGAAGAGAGAAAGAAAGTGCGACAGTAGACACCGTTGCCGCATAGTGATTGTCAGCCAGCTGGTCACTACAAACTTATGAGTTAATTAAT
The DNA here is from genome assembly GCA_011426435.1 of Lysiphlebus fabarum. Classification (NCBI taxonomy): domain Eukaryota; kingdom Metazoa; phylum Arthropoda; class Insecta; order Hymenoptera; family Braconidae; genus Lysiphlebus; species Lysiphlebus fabarum. The sequence continues at coordinate 22,185 of WSYQ01000367.1, read as the reverse complement.
CATCATTTGCGATTGAATATCTTTTAAAATAAACGACCGAAATTGATGAATTTTTTTAAAAAATTTTCGTAATTAAAAAATCTACAAATCTAAATCAAATTTAGTAGTTTCGAGTAGAGGGGTTTGTAGATACAGATCAAAACGTGGGTTTTTATGTTTACGGCTGTGTTAAATCGGTCAACTTTAATTAACGTCCAAAAATTTGTATAAAATTCTACAAAATAGAGAATTATTCTAGCGATTAAAATAAAAATTAGCAAAATCGAGTAGAGGGAATTACATTCAACCTTAAGGGATTTGGACGTTGTTTTTCCTAAATTAAAAATTAAATTTTAAGCCAACATTATTCAGTCTTATGAATAGCGGAGTCAAGTATAATTTTTTTTTTTGATTTTTTTTTTTTTTTCAACAATTTAGATTTAATTACATGTATCGAAAATCAAATTTCGTCGTTGGTTTTTATTGTATCATATTTTTTTTATATCAAAAAGTTAATTAATGGCAAAACAAGTTACATTACAAATTGACTACAATTTCGAATACTTGACGCTTTTTTTTATACAAAGAACTTGTTTTTTGTTTTTTGTTAGATATATAAATCTAACAAAAAAGAAATCTGGGTTTTCAGGAAAAAGCGCAAAACTGTTAATTTAATTATTCAATTAAAAAAAAAATATAGCACTAAAAAATCTGATTTTTTTTTTTAAAAAAAAGCTAGACATCGATTTATGGGATCATTACAAAGCCTCATATTTTTTAATTGAATCCATCATATTTTAATTAAATTTCTAAAAATTGGAGACGGAAGGGGGCAAAATATTCGATGTATAATAAGGCACGGTAGTTACTCTTACACACACATATATATTTCCTTTCTCATACTTGACTCGAGGCAAAAATTAAATTTTTCCGCACTCTTTCAACCCCAACCATCTAATCCCCTTCTAATCGCGACACTTTTGTAATTTTTTCAAATCCAAATTCAAAAATAGTAGATTCAGAGGTTCTTCTACGGGGCTATATGTTTTATTTAAAATAAACGATAATTCTTTTCCTGTAATGTCAGTGGACATTCTTTTATAATTTATGTATTCTATTTTAATTTCAAAATTACCATTGTACATAAACTCATTTAATATATGATATTAGAAATTCATGAAATAAACACTGCAATACATAGTGTGAGTGTCGTCCGAATCACTCCGAATGCCCCACTATCTGAGTTGCGCGCGCTGTTTTTTGGCTAAGATAGAGAAAGAAGACGATATCAGACGCACTCTTGCCTTGCCGAAAAAACCACTTATTGTGAACATAGGACGTTAGCAATATAGTAGTATTACACTTATGCGTGTAGGTGGGATAATTATGTCGAGAATAGCTACCCTGACGTTATCAGTTAATTCTCTTTGTTTAGATATAATGAATAAAAAAAGTCAACAAGCTTGGGAACTTTTTTTAAAAATGGATACTTCATCACAAAGCTTCAATCTTCTTCAGATCATTGCGAATACTTGTTATACAATCGGTGAATTTTGGTACGCTGCAAAGGCATTTGACATGTTAAATAAATTGGACCCATCGCCAGAATATTGGGAAGGTAAACGTGGTGCTTGTTGTGGAACATTCCAATATATTGTTGCTCAGAAAAAATCGAAGTATGAATGCCTATTTTTTATTATTGATTATAAAAAAATAACAAAAATTATGAATTTTTTTTCTATTACAGAGATTTATTGCCGGAAGTCATTCAGTTGCTTAGAAATACATCGAATTCCCAAGTTGATCAGATCATCCGGGTCATGAAAAAATGGGGAAAGGACAACAGAATACCTTACTAATATAAACTTATCTTTGAAAAATACTTTTTTAAATTAATTGACTTCTAAATCTTTCATAAATATTTTAACTTTATTTAAGATTCTATCTTTGTAATTGAAAACAAAACGAAAAATACATCGATTACCTGAATTCAAAATTCATGAAATATTAATTCTCTATTTTCTTAAGGTTAATTTTCTATCTTCATTTTTTGAATTTCTATTATTTATTAGTTATTAGTAAACAAAAAAGTTTTAACGTTACTTTTCAAAACATAAAACTTCCTGGCATTCTTTTTGGATTCTTTCTAGTGCTTGTTGATTTCTGAAATTTATTTTAGACTTTTCGATTTTGTCATAAAGCATTTTTGGATGTACCTTAGCCAGTTGAATGATAGCATCTATAAAAAAAAAAAAAAAAAAAAAAAAACAAAAACAGTTTTAAATTAGAACATTTTCTTGTGTAGGTTTATATTGTTTTTACCCAGCATAACAGTTTGAAATTTTTCTTCTGGATCATCTAAATGAATGATTGTTGATGTATATAAATAATCAATGTGACTCCTTCCTAAATAAAGATCATAATCACAAGACAATGATTGAAAAACAAAAATAAGTGCTTCAATAGCAACAAGTCTCACATCATCACATCCATCATCGAGTCTTTTGATGATTCCGGGATATATTTCGATAACATCTTCATCACTGATACACTTTAGCTTTTTAGCATTTTTTAGAAGTACATAAATACTTTTGAGTGAAAATAGTCTAGTTTGCTTTGAATTATCATAAGTTAAAGACATAACGATTGGTTTTAATTTTTTAAAACATTCAACAAATTTATCAACATTAGAAAAAATTGGATGGTTATCATTTTTACTATCATCATTATCAAGTAAAGCACATAAACAACTCATTGCTGATGTCCGAACAGATTCGGCTGATCTTCCAGCTTTCCAAATTAAACTTGGTATTAATATATTATCCAAAAAATCACCGATAAATGAATCAAATTTGGCAATATCATTCAGTTTTTTACTACGTTGTTGAAAATATTCAGAAAGTAAAATTAGCATTTTTAATCGTAACTCAAAATCCAATGAATTTTTGTCCATTGTTATTTTCAATATTGACATAACAAGATCAATATTTTTGTGTGTCGTAATTTTAGCGTTTTTCAAGCAATTACTAAAAATAAAAAATTCAGGACTAAATATTGTCCAAGTTGTTGATGAATTTTTTAACATATTCAGAATCAAATGAATATGATTTTCTAATAAATCTTCAATATTTTTATTATTTGTCATTAAGGTTAAATCATTTAATAATTTTTTTGAGTATATTTCAATTTTTTGTTGTTGTGCCATCGACCAGACTGTAAAAATTATTTCAAAAAGTTCTTCAGCTATTACAGAGGAATTCTGAAATATCAAATAACAAAAAAATTGAATGTTAATAAGTTAAAAATTAGGCAAAAAAAAAAATGAATATAACAAAGTTCATGAAATATTTAAAAGAAGGATATGAGAAGTGAAAAAAAAAATGCAAGAAGTAAAATGAATGGAAAAATAGTAGACAGTACATTTGCTACTACTATACAAGTGTAAAAATAAGTTGCGAAGGGAAAATTACAGGGAAAAAATAAAAGCAAGCATAAAAGAATGATAAAGAAAGACACATCGGCTAGAGTGAGATGCAGCGTTCAAAAAAATATTTATAAAATAAAATAGAAGTGGAAATGTATAATGTGTGGATATGAATCGGAAACACTAGAACATGTATTTCCAAGTGTGAGTGAAATACGAATGAAAAAATGAATTAGATAAAGATATACCACATTGTACCGGGTATGGAAAAAGGAGATATCAAAAATATTGAGAGGTAAAATAATTGAAGAAATATGCATATCGGTGAAAATGTTTGGGAGTGTATTAACAACTTGTATAAATACTTTTATAAAACTCATGATAAATAAATTATGATTAATTAAGTAAATAGACACCTCCTGACAAACTGAAAGAATTGCATCACACGATTTTAATAACTCCTGTTGATAAATTGAATTTTTGCTGCGACAAACATTGTGCACTTGTAAAAATCTACCAATATCATTTAATTTATTAGTTAAGTGCTCTTTTTTACTTCCTCTTATAATTGCTGAAAATACTATCAGATGTCCACTGCTAATATTACCCTCGTCAAAAGTTGGTAATACAAGTTGACAATATGTCTCAGGTGGTACAAAATGACCAATATATTCAGCAGCAATAACAACATTAACAATGACTCTTTTATCTTCGTCACTACAGGCACGATACATTGCTGGCAATAATTTATGTATATGTTGCGTAATGTCTTCTTCAGCATTTAATACCAAAACAGCCAAAAGTTGTGCTGACCTGACACGAATATCAGACAACCAGTCATTTAAGTCTTTGGCTATTCCACTTACAAGGTGACCAATATTTCGTTGAATAATTACTCTGCATCCCAAGTTTGGTCTTTTGACTTCAAAAAAAATTTAAATCATAAATATACAGAGAAATTTTTTTTTTTTTTTGTTGTTTTTCTTACTACTTGAAGGATAATGCTTTGGATCTTCGGTCAAAAAATCTGATTTATTTTTTATTCTATCATCATTATCATTTTCTTCTAGATAAAGTTGACCAGCAGCACTCCAGAGTTTTTCAGCTTTTTCACGTATTTCAGATATTTCGTCATGAAATCCAGTCAAAATAAGGGGTATTAATTTGTACCACCAGCTGTAACGATCACGCAGTTTGATAAGCCACATTCCAGCAACCTGAATAACAGCTAAAAAAAGAGAATTTCTTTTTAGTTAGAAATATAATAAATTCATAAATATTATAAATTAATTTATAACATGATTACCTAATCTGACAGCTCCACTTTGATCAAATAGTCTTTCAGCCATTGGTGTTGATATCTCATTCATATTCTTACTATTACCATATAGCATCACCTGGCCAATTGCATTGATACTTGCAATGCGTACACGATAATGTTGATGAGTAAAATTCGTTAATATTGGCTTGATAACGTCATTACTCTTATCATAAAATTTGAGGGGTACATTTTCAGCAAGCTTGGAAATACTTTCACAGCTTTCTTTCTTGATTTTTGGATAATTATCGATAACCGTTCTTGAAAGTATAGTTATAAAATCATTGAGATAAATAGGCAAGAATTTCTTATAAATATGTATTATTAATTTTATCAAAGTAACACAATTTAATCGAACTTCTTCAGATGCTTCGTGAATTTCTTGAGATCCAAATCTACGTTTGAGAACTGGTACAAGATATATTAAATTTTTTTCATCAATTGGTAGTACTTTAAGAAACTTTTTTGTTATATCAATCGATAAATTTCTGCATAATTCGGATTCATCTGTTACGTGTTTTGTTATATATTTACTGACTATTTTCCATATTTCAGATAATTCACATTCATTCCAATTGTTTTTATTATTTGTAACGATATTATCAAGCTTCTCCAGAGCTTGCTGGCGTTTGATCTTTTCTTTTGATTGAAGAGATAAGCATATTTCACTCAAATGGAGTTCCAACAACCTTGACGTATCCATGTTTACTTTTCGTCTAAGAGTAAAACAAATGAATTTTGCTATTTGTATTTAATAAACTTGATAAATGTTTTATTGGTGTTATGAAAATTTAAATTTTTATTAAAACAATTATTGAATTAACAGTTACAGTCCCGTTTACCAAAAGAAGTCAATTAATAATAATGTTCATATTCATAATATTCAATGCTCTTTAATGATATAACTTTCAAGTTGCTAGGGAATTGTTTTAATGCTGTCATGACAACTTAAATTTTTTTTTTTTGATGTGCTATGATAATTTATTGTTTATTTACAATAGTTTACAGTAAACTTAAATAGTTTTTTCGTGAGATATTTTTTTTTTTTTTTTTTTAAGTCATAATTTTTTCAAAATACCAAGTATATACTATTTTTAACGTTTTCTATCTTCTAAGAATTTAGTCTCACGTAAATATTTTGCAGCAGTTTAGTACGACATGATTGCATAAATTATTTCTTAGTTCTATATTTTTTTTTATATTCAATATATTTATGTTCACAATTTAATTATTTTTTTTTCACGACGTTCACATTATGAGATTATTAGGACTTCACGAGGCTTCTTGACAATTATAGTTATACAAATCAATTATATACAAAAAAAAAAAAAAGAAAGAAGAAAATTGTGAAAAATTATCATTTTAATGCCAATGATTATAAAAAATAAAGATAAAAATGATAATACTAACAACCAAAAAGCTTGTGGAAAATTATATGATGGAAATTTAATTAAAAACGGAAATTGCCTTAATTTAAGATAATAATAAATGAAACACACACAAACATATACACTTTTTTGGTGCTTCCGATCATATTGATCATCTTGACTACGAACAAGAGTAATTATATAAAAAATTAAAAAATAAGTCATCCCGATGTGGTATCTAAAATAAACCGGTGTCTTCATTATTATCGGTAACGATTTTTATTTGTTGACTGTTATTCACCTTTATTTATTTATTTGTTTTCTAAAACTTACTTCCACTGTTATAGTATTTTTATTTCTACTTGCGTATTGCAATGATTACTTATCCACTTAAATATAGTGTTTTCTATAAATGTTAACCACTATTATAAATTTTATTTTTATTCTGAAAAATTTAGCCGTCGAGTTTTTTCTCTCAATCTTCAGTAGTTACATTTCGGAAGAGATATGACATAGATTCTTTATTGTGAATACGACGAATTGCTTCAGCCATCAAAATACTTATGTCAACTGTCTTAATTTTGGAGCATTGGCTCTTTTGAATTTCATGTGGGATTGTATTTGTTACAACAACCTGAAATAAAGAAGAAAATGAATCATTTTTCAAAATTTAAGTTTCGATATTTAATGAATTGACTGGAAGCTTGTTGATGTCTGAAATTTTTTCACAGATTTATTTAAATTTTTACCTCATCAATAGCAGATTCTTCAATTAATTTTGGTGCATCAGAGCTCAGCAATCCATGAGTTGCCAAAACATAAATTCTATAAGCACCTCGTTCTTTGAGTAATTCGGCAGCAGCAACAAATGACTGTACATCATCAACCATATCGTCAACCATGATAGCAATGTGTCCAGTGACATCACCAACAACATTTATTGGTGGTTTTTCTTTCGCTGGATGTGATGGTACACCAACACCAACTTCCATTGTTCTTGACGATAATAAAATAGATGGTGGTGAATTACGCCCATCATTCATATCTGATTCAGATTCTCTTTGTTCACCATGAATAACAGCGATTCCAACACGTAATCTTTCCGCATAACTTGTGGCTTTTTTTGCACTGCCTGGATTTTTTGCGACAATTACAGAGTTTCTATAATCAGGAATCTACACAATAAAAAAAAAGAACGGAAGTAAAAAGTTTCATTTTCAGAAAAATAAAAATAAAATCGTATACTTAGAAATCGCAAAATAAATTGTATACTCAGATTATGAAAAAAATTTACACTCTCTTGTATATACTGCAAAAGAAATGGACTTGCTCTCAAATTATCTACTGGACAATCAAAAAATCCTTGAATCTCTTTTTGATGCAAATCCATTGTAATAATATGCGTTAAACCACTTTTACACATCATTTGAGCCAACAATTTTGATACAATGCAACCACGTTTACGCATTTTACATTGTTTTGAGTATGGCAAATATGGAATGACACCGATAATATTTTTAGCTGATGATGTTTTACAGGCATATGCCATTATTAGTAACTCCATAATATTATTGTTGACATCCTTGGTGCCTGTTTGTATTATGTATAAATCTTTGCCACGTACTGAATCACCGATCTCAACCATTGTTTCGCGGTTCGTTTTATGATAAACTGTACAGCCACCATTTTTTACTCCAAGACGACTGAAAAAAATATTTATTTTTAAAATTTAGTTGGTAATATTACTAGCAATAATTTAGAAAAGAATTGACGAATTTTTAAAGATATTCAAGCAAACATTTTTTTGAACTGTTGTTTTTTTATTCATTAAGTATGATTTAAAGATAATTACTTTGCAATCAGCTCTGCAAGCTCTGGATGGGAATTCCCAGAAACGATAACGATATCCGATGCTCCTGACTTTTCCATTTGACCACTAACAAAAAAAATAAAAAATTCACCTTTTTTCCATGGATTTAGGCGCAAAATATAATATTATATGTAATTGAAGAAAAAATTGTTGGCAATTATTTATTAGCTTAATAATTCATGACAGTTTGTATAAATTAAATTGTTTTTCCTACCTTGCACTCTATCAACTTTTAATTATATAAATATTTGCTTATATTTTATTAAGCTAACAATTGAAAATCTATTGTAAATTGTAATACACTTAGTAATGATGTAAACTTGTATATAATCGAGTTTCATTGAGTTACACGCAATTTTTTCATGCACGTATAAAGCCTAGAGAGTAGCTATTCTTGACATAATTATCCCACCTAAACGGGATAACATGAAAAGCGTTCTGAAATACAAGATTTACGGGGTAGAGTTAGGCGGGTTAGGTCAACACCAGACTATAACCCCGACCGTTCTTAAATGAATGAGGTGGACTGTAGAGTCAGTGGGTTAAGACTCACACACGCTTACGCATAAGAAAATCAATATAAAGCGGTGTGTCCACACGCAAGTTTTTCGTGCAAGTTTTTGCTGCAAAGCAAGAAGACTAGAGACCAGGAGCAGTGTTGGGCTCATTTTATACGGCCGTATTATACGCGTACTATACGGCTCTCATTTTTGGCGTCGTATAATACGTTTTATACGGAAGTCGATAAAAAAGAAATTGGTAAAAAAAAAAAAAAATACCCAAAAAAAATATAAATCCCAGCAATAATTGTTCAGTAAATTTTCTTTTTTTAAGTACATCCTTTTTCTTAGCTATATCTCATTCCGTAGCTATTTATCTATTAAACAATTATATTTAGGAATTAATTTAAAAAGAAAATAAAAAGCAAATAACTAAAGGGAAAGAATGTGGCTAAAGGGAAAGAATGTAGCTAAGGAACAGGATGTACTCAAAGAAAATATATATCCCAGCAATAATTGTTCAGTAAATTTTCTTTTTTTGAGTACATCATTTTCTTTAGCTACATCTCATTCCGTAGCTATTTGTTCATTTAACAATTATATTCACGAATTAATTTATTTAAAAAAATAAGGTGAAAATAGATAAAGGAAAAAGTATGTAGCAAGGATTTCAGTGTTATAAAAAAATTTTCTTTTTAAAACAGTTATTTTATTCAACATTTTAATAAAAATCTTATTTATTAAACATTTTAATTGTTTTAAAAAATTTTTGATGTTGACAATACATTATTATTGTTATATTTTTATTTTTGTTGACATCGCGTTCCATAAACATATAGGAAATCTATTTACCGACGGCAGCACTGCCATATTATACGTTTTATCCGTATTATACGGAAATGCGTATAATATTCCAAAAATGCAAAAATGCCCAACACTGACCAGGAGTAAAAGTGGCGCACTCTACATAGCCGCCGTATGCTAGGACACTAAATGTTACCCCGTCCACTGAAGTTTATTCTCCTGGGTAGCTATTCTCAGGGTTGTTAATGTATAAAACATAATGTTTTAAACTATGTTTAAAACTATGTTTAAAACAACCTTAGTTTTATCCATTTGTATAAAACGTCGCCATCTAAGGGCGAAATTAGGAACTGCCACCAAAACAAACAAACGAACCTAAATAAATTTGGTGTTATTAATATGTTTTTTTTAAATACTAGAGAACATGGCGCGCCTTCGGCGCGCCTCCATACCTACCACCTTTCTATTTTATATGTTCTATTTATTGACAGACTCAATGTAACATTTGAAAAGCATTAATTATTATGACAATAAGCATCGTGTTATTCAGATAGCCGCGATTTTAAAAATCCCTTTTTTCCCTCAGTTATTTTATCCGCTAGATAGTTACGTGGATGTAAAGTGGAGTGCTTGAATTATGTATATATATAATTTTAATAATCTTTCACTCAGTGCAAGCTGTAAACAATACAATATAGATTGATATCTATCACGTTCAAATGAAGATATTTAGCTAGACTCAAATCGAATGAAACAAATGAAATGATTCACAATCAAAAATGTAAAAGAAATCTGAAATAATCATATTTTTTTTTATTTTCTTTTTTATTTCTAAGATATAAGTAATATCACAATTTATGTAATACCATAAATAAATAAATGAGTAATCGATCAATTTAATTAAATCAATTTCAATAAAAAAAAAGCAATACATTTGCCATATACCAACTAATCTTATGTGACACATGATAATATTAGCTGATGCTAAATTTTAATCTTCAATTTTTTATCAAAATATTATTATCAAAATATTAATTTATAAATAATATTTTTTTATCAATGTCTGATGATGATTTAATTGATGATTTAAAATTTGCTTGTTAATGTTTGTTACAACATATAACAAACTCCTTGACAACGGTTACCAACTGTAAAAAAAACAACTATTTTTCATTTAAAAAAAAAAAGAAATCAGTTGGTAACTGAAAATAAAATAAAGATAATCGAGAGAGAGAGAAAGAAAGAATATCTAGGGAAACAAAACAACCAATCACAGAAAAAAGAACCGCCGTTACTTTTCTTCTTTTTATAATAGGATATGATCATCAAATTTGTTCATAAATAAATGATATAAATATTATGTTTATAAATTTTATAAACTTGTTATTATTAATGTTTATTAAATGAACAACAATTGTTTGACAGGTTAGGAGTGTAAGTAAAGTCGGTAAGAGGGAAAGTTTGAGCCTACGACAGATCAGGTGGATTTTATCAGTTTTATCCGTTTTATCCTGTTTTAAACGTTTTAAACGTTTTATCCATAGATAATTGTAAACAACTCAAAAACCCTCCATTTTAACAACCCTGCCTATTCTTGACTCGATTATCCCACCTACATGGGATAACATGAAAACGCCTGAAAATGATTTAGTCGTTTGATGTAAACCATTGGGAAGGATACAAATTAAGGTAAAATTTTCATGTTTTGCGACAAAAAAATTATCACAGTCGCTCGGGATAACTTGCGGATAATCGAGTCAAGAATAGCTACCCTGGTCGCTAGTCTTCTTGCTGCGAAGCTTTGCACCACTAGATTATTACTAAACTTTTCAGTGATATCTAGGTAAGATCTAGTTGTATTTGGTGATAAATGATTTTGCAAGGAAAATCACCAAAAAACTTGCGTGTGGACACACCGCTTTATATTGATTTTCTTATGCGTAAGTGTGTGTGGGTCTTAACCCACTGACTCTACAGTCTCCCTCATTCATTTAAAGGCCCTTGTCGACTAGCATAGTTTTTCTAAAAAGTTCTATGGCATAGCGCTTGGGTAGAAATAGTTCAGCCATGACGGCTATAGGGCGGCGTTATAATCGTTTATTGAAATGATTCCAGCTCTACTAACATTCGTAAAATCACAACAAAAAATAATTAAACGCATAACCTTTTTTATTTGTTTACTCTTGTTGACAAATGACAATACGATATTCTGACAGTCAATCAATCAATTAATGTAGACTGTAAACAACTGTAAACAAAGAACAACAAAGAAGCTATAAATGCCCCTTTTTTTTTTTTTTTTCAAAGTTGGCTGCATCTAAAAAAACGAGTGTGAAGTTAGCAGAACTATGCTCAAAATGCTGCACGCAGCATTTTTCCAGCATAGTCCTCAGCGGCCATTTTTTAGTGAGTTTTTGGTGATATATAGTGACCAAAGTGCTATGGCATAGAACTTTGTTGAAAAACTATGCTAGTCGACAAGGGCCTTAAGAACGGTCGGGTTTATAGTCTGGTGTTGACTTAACCCGCCTAACTCTACCCTCAAGATAACTAGAAACCAGGAGAATCAACTTCGATGGAAGGGGTAAATATTTTTGGCTTGATATACATCGTAAATGTAGAGTGGCCACTCTAGTTATTCAATTGCGCATTACGTAGTGCGCTGTTTGTTTATTTCCACACCCCTCAGCCGGCCTTTTTGAAAAATGCATTGGAAATAAATAATTAATAATTTTTTTTAATGAATACGACCAGATGCAAAATTATTGATTTTGAATGTCATTTTCCAAAAAATATTCCACCTAGCAATATTTGTTTAATAAATTATCTTTTTTCAAATGCATTGGAAAAAAAGTGTACAAGTACTTGTAGAATAATTCTTCAAAAAATTATTTATCTAATTGTATTTGTCTCTTTAGTCTTTCGATCTTTGAAAATGACATTCAAAATCAATAATTTTGCATCTTGTCGTATTCATTAAAAAAAATTAATTATTTATTTTCAATGCTTTTTTCAAAAAGGCCGGCTTAGGGGTGTGGATATAAACAAAAAGCGCATTACGTAGTGCGCAATTGTATAACTAAAGTGGCGCACTCTACATTTACGACATATATCAAGCCACTCCCACTCTTATAGTTGATTCTCCTGGTCTCTAGTCTTCTTGCCTCATTCATTTAAGAACGGTCGGGGATATAAGGTGTGTTCGTTCACTATTCACACCGAGCATATGCACGGAGAGTATGCAAGGAAGCGCTAGAGTCGTGCGGCCATTTGAAGAAACTTTATTGATAAAATTTACTAACGCATTGGATTCGGAAAGAAAAATAACAACACCATAACTAATTAGCAATTAATAATTATGAAAGACAGCAAAAGAACTGAAAAAAACAAATAACAATAAATAAATAGTAAATTTTATTAAAAAAGTTTCTTCAAATGACCGCACGACTCTAGCGCTTCCTTGCATACGCTCCGTGCATACGCTCAGTGTGAATAGTGAACGAACACACCTATAATAACATTCAATTTTTGATATTATCATTAGTGGATACATTAATTTGATGTACTCAAAAAAAGACAATTTATTCTTTATTTTTAAATTATTCAATCCTATTATAAAAAGAAGAAAATACTTAAGTAACGGCAGTGTGAATAGTGAACGAACACACCTATAGTCTGGTGTTGACTTAACCCACCTAACTCTACCCCGTAAATCTTGTATTTCAGGGGAGCGTTCGTAATGGCGATTCGGCGGGGTTAGAGTCAGTGGGGATAAGTTAACTCCGAACTATAACCCCGTCCGTTCGTAATGGCCAGGGTTAGTGTTAAATTAACCCTGGCACATAAACAAATGGAAACAAAGAGTCTCATTTTTTTTAACAATAAAAACAAGATTGTAATTTTATTTGTTTGACACGATAACACAATAATAAATCTTGTTTTTATTGTTAAAAAAAATGAGACTCTTTGTTTCCATTTGTTTATGTGCCAGGGTTAATTTAACACTAACCCTGGCCATTACGAACGGACGGGGTTATAGTTCGGAGTTAACTTATCCCCACTGACTCTAACCCCGCCGAATCGCCATTACGAACGCTCCCCTGAACGCGCCTCAGCGGGAGTTACTGCGGGTCCCCCTAAAACTATTCGCCGACATAAATTTGTGTTGCACCATGGAAAAGTAAAAGAGCTTCCTAACGATTTTCATGGACACCTACCATATTTCATGCAAGAAGACTAGAAGAGTCTAAACATAAGATTGAATAATGTTGGCTTAAAATTTTATTTTTAATTTAGGAAAAACTACGCAGGGTCAAGTATAATTTTTTTTTTTTATTATTTTTTTTTTTTTTAACATTTTAGATTAATTAATGGCAAAACAAGTTACATTACAAATTGACTACGATTTCGAGTACTTGACTCTTTTTTTTGTACAAAATACTTGTTTTTTGTTTTTTGTTAGATATGATATACTACTATAATAGGGATATTCTTTCACAGCGGATTTTCTGGCGGATTTCTACCTCTACAATTTTTTTACCCTCTCTTTTCAACCTCTACAATTTTTTTTACCCTCTCTTTACTATGTAAACTGATGTTAAATGCATTAATTATAAACGAATGACTAGGAAGAGAGTTCGAAATTTTTTTTTAAAAGTATATTTGTACCAGTATAATTGTTTTTTTTCTTCAGTTGCATTTTCATCGACACTTGTTTATTTAAAATATTAATTCATGTAATTTCAAACGCATTTATTAAGATTAAATAACTAGAAAAAAGCATCCAATCAATTGAATGAATCTTAGATTTTAATCAAGTAATTATATATTTTAGGCAAACACGTCATCTCCAACAGTTATTTTTTCATTTAAAATTATAAATTATTCATTCAAAGTTTATTTGTAAGGTCAAATAAAAATAACAATAGCTAGGAAGAAGGATGCAATTGAATAAATAAATTTTATAGAGTAATTGTACCAATATGTGTCTTTTTTTTTCTTATCTTCTAATCTGTAACTATCTGTTTGTTTAAATAATCAATTAATATAATTTCCAATTCATTAATAACCAACGATTGACTAGGAAAACAAACTCAATTGTTTGAAAATTTTTTTGAACAATAAATTAATTATCAAACAAATAATCGTCGTTCTCTATAGATTTTTTATTTTAAGGCATTTGTTTATTTGAAAAAATTTGATATAATAAAAAATAATAAAAAATACAATAATAAAAAATATTTTAGACGATAATTAGATGTTAGATTGTTATAGTTTATATTTTCAATATTTATTAATCAATTATTAATTATAAGTCCATAAGTGAAGAAGTGATATGAAAGGGATAATAAAGGTAGACTATAATTTTAAATAATTATTTTCTTTTATTTAAATATATGACCTTAATTTAATAAACCAAAGCTACGTATAAGAAGATGTTGTCAATGCTGTATGTACAAGACGAGAGTCTTAATTAGACTAACTTAACAGTATCGACATAAAACTATTACATCATTCATTTGTCCAGATCACACTCCAATATTCATCATTTATTCTTGAAAAAAAATTTCAGTTAATCACCCTCATCTGGTCATGCCATAAACATACGGTGTCAGATTCATAATCAAAATGAAATAAAAATAAAAATAAAATAAAAATCTTGTTTTTTAGTCAATTTAAAAATAGTCAATTTATTATACACAATTTATATATCAAGTTTAATTTTTATTTATAATTATTTTACCGGTGTATCATTTGATGTTTATTATTTTTAATATACAATATTGCAATATTTATCATATATTCATATGTCAACTCTGCAGTGCAGCCAACAAAAATGAGCAAGTGAGAAAAGTAAAAAAAAAATTTTATAATCTTATACCGTACTACCAACTTAACAAAATCAGAAATCTGGTTTTTCAGCCAAAAAATCGCAACCGTTAATTTGATTGTTCAATAAAAAAAAAAATAAGCCGCTAAAAAATCTGATTTTTTTTTTAAAAAAAAGCTTGACATCGATTTATGGGATCATTACAAAGCCTCATATTTTTCAATTAAATCCATCATATTTTAATTAAATTTATAAAAATTGGAGACGGAAGGGGGCAAAATATTTGATGTATAATATAGTCACGGTAGTTACTCTTACACACACATATAAATTTCCTTTCTCATACTTGACTCGAGGCACTACCGTGCCTCTTGATTAGTTTATGTACAATGGTAATTGGAAAATTAAAATAGAATACATAAATTATACAATAATCTCCACTGAGATTACAGGAAGAGAATTATCATTTATTTTAAATAAAACATATGTATAACAAAAAAAAACATAAGAATTGTATACATAACATTTCTAAATGTGTTGAATTTATTTCTTCATGAGTATTCATTATGTTATTATATTGTATCATTAGTAAAAACGTCATTCAATGTATAAGCGTATTGAAATTCCGGGCTGTTTTCGTACTCACACATGTCCAATGCAATAGCGCAACTTTCCCGGACAACTTGCTTTTTATCATTCATATACTCCTTCAAGGTTATTTGGCAGTCTGGATGAGCAATCGCACCTAATGCTTCAGCACATTCGTGTCTTACCATTTCGCTTTCGTCAGGATCTTCTAGTGATGCACGGAGATAAGGGACAGAAATTTCGTCTTGAAGTTGTCCTAACACGAAGGCCACTTCGTGTCTAAAAAGAGCACTTCCTGTTTTAAGACCTGTTTCAAAAAAGAAAAAATCGATTTTGATAAATAATCAAATCATCACACAAATTACACGATCAAGGCTTGATAAACATACTAGATATAGAATTAGGCTGTGTGTACCCCAGTCATGGTATTATGCGTGGTATCAAATAGTGTTATTTTGCGGTATTAAGATAATTTCGAAAAAAATTAATTTCCTATATTGTTTATTGTTCTTAATTATTTATTAATGCTAGTTAAAAAATTAATTTATCCAACTTCAGAAGCAAAAAGAGTCGAGGAAATTTCAGAATCGAAATACTTTCCAGTGACAACTTTGTTTATCAATATGTCAATTTGTCCCAAATTTTTAGATTTTTTTATCAACAATTGACTGAATTATGAATTAATAATTAAATTGTAAACAAGAACGGCCACCGTAAAGAGCGCGGGCACTGTCCTCGAAAGCCATTTACAGTGAGTAAATACAGCGCTCACACTCTTTACAGTGGGCGTTGCTATGTCAACTCTGCAGTGCAGCCAACAAAAATGAGCAAGTAAGAAAAGTTAAAAAAAAAAAAAATTTATAATCTTATACTGTACTACCAACTTAACAAAATCAGAAATCTGGTTTTTCAGCCAAAAAATCGCAACCGTTAATTTGATTGTTCAATAAAAAAAAAAATAAGCCACTAAAAAATCTGATTTTTTTTTTAAAAAAAAGCTTGACATTGATTTATGGGATCATTACAAAACCCCGTATTTTTTAATTGATTCCATCATATTTTAATTGATTCATAAATAATTGGGGACGGAAGGGGTCACCAATGTGTCGTGTATAATAAGGCACGGTAGTTACTCTTACACACACATATATATTTCCTTTCTCATACTTGACTCGAGGCACTACCGTGCCTCTTGATCACAATTTCATAACATTTTCATTGATTCAAGTTTATTTGCTTTAAAAATTTTTTATAATAATATTAAGATTAATACCAGCTAGCCTTGATATGAATTTCGAGTACTGCATATTTTGTAAAAGTAGTTCAAACATAAATGAATTAATAAGAAGAGACTTTTTTTTAATTAATTTTAATTATACTATTCAAGTATATTTTAACCTCTTTGAAAATATACAAAAAATTTAGAATTTATATCAAAACTAGTTTATATTAGTCTTGAAACAATAGATAAATAAAATTTTTTTGAAGCAAGTCTTTTGTCATAGTTTTTATCAATTGATAATGAAGAGCTCAGCCTATCTTAATCGTTATTTAATTTAAATTCAATAAAAAAAAGCTTGCATAATTGTTTTTTTTCTTATTTTATTCAGACTAATATACCTAAACTAATTTAATATGAAAAATTCGAGTGGCGATAGTCAATTTTTTTTGAATGAGTTATTTAGATTGAAAAGTGATATACCTATAAATCATTACTATCAATTTATTCATAGTATTATATCAGAATAAAAAACTCTGAAGAAAAAAAATTTTTAAATGGAATTTACCTTCAGATAGAGCTAGAACACATTCAGGTGTGCGTGAGTTTCTCAATGCAAACATTGCACGATATCTGTCAAAAAGAGATGCTTTTTCGTTAAGAAGCGTCGCTTTTAAATCACTGACATTATCAATTTCAGATGGAGGGGCTGGATCCACAGAGACGTATGGATTTTCTGATAATTTATGCGACAAGTTTTTTGAAGTTTGGATCCAATTTATTCTTGATAGAGCTAGTTGGCAGGTTTCCGCAACTTCAATTACCGAGTCAGTACTATATGCTTCAAGTATTGGAATAACGATTTCACTGCCAATAGCACCTAGAGCCTCACCTTCAAACGAGAAAAATAATTCAAACTTTTTTGTGAGAGTAACAATGAAGTGGTTTAAGACTATTTGTATGGTTTTAGACATTGTTCACACAGCTTGGTGTCTAATGTATTATGCAAAACCAAACCCTCCTGAAAACACAGCAAGGGTGCAAATAGCCATCATTATTGGAAACAGTATCGATTGAATTGCGGAAATATATTTACCAGCCTCGTGGCGAACCATTGGCTCTTGATTTCTATCTTCTAAAACATTAACGAGCACGGGAATTGCCAAAGGGTCTTGCATTTGCCCCAAACAATAAGCAAGTTCATGTTTTAATAATGCTGACGGATCACTAAAACATTGTGTAATAGAGTTTATTGCTTCTTTACCACCAATATTTTTCAAAGTGAATAAAGCTCGAAACCTCTCTTTTAATGGCCTGGATGTATTATTTAGTACCTTACCAATAGCCTGAATATTTTCACTAGTAATTTTATTCATTCTGAATACAGAAACAACGTAATGTTTAGAAACTACAAATCATTTAATGATATATATTTGGTAGAAATAGTTGTATATTATTGAGTTTTATTTCACGTTAAATTCAGAGGATTTGTTTCAAAATATTCACATTGATCCTATGATATGCTCATGGACATGGAGTTTTACAAGGAGGGTAATCTCTGACGTCACACAATGTATTAGGATAGGGAGCTGTTGAGGATGACGGAATGGGCAATGTAGTAACTCTATCGGTCACTGACGGCGCTATTCTTAGTTAGTACCAAAGTGAAATCCCTGTTAAAAATTTTTTTCTGAGTACATCCATTTTTTTAGCTATATTTGCACTTTAGTTTTTAAATAAATGGAAGCATGTAAATAATTGTTAAATAATCAAATAGCTATTTATTTATTGAAAAATAATTTACAGTCATTTATTTATTTAAAAATTAAAAAACTAATATTGTCTATGGATGCATCTAATTAATGAATGCCTGAAAATTATTTTTAAATAAGCAATTAGCTATACGGAATGATATTAACTCAAAAAAAAAAAAATTTATTGAACAATTATACCCTGGGTAGCTATTCTTGACTCGATTATCCGCAAGTTATCCCGAGCGACTGGGATAACTTTTTTGTCGCCAAACATGAAAATTTTAGCTTAATTTGTATCCTTCTCAATGGTTTACATCAAACGACTTAATCATTTTCAGGCGTTTTCATGTTATCCCGTGTAGGTGGGATAATCGAGTCAAGAATAGCTACCCTGGTCTATTAAAGCGATGTGATTTTGACTTCGGTACTAACTAAGAATAGCGCCGTCAGTGGCCGATAGAGTTACTACATTGCTCCATTTCGTCATCCCCAACAGCTCCCTATCCTAAAGGCCTGTGTCGACTAGCATAGTTTTTCAACTCGAATATGTCAGCCAATTCGCGTGAGGCTAGTAGTTGTCATAGCGAATTTAACGTACAGCGTGGTTCAGCGCATTGTATATTTATTTCTTATTTTTATTGCGCAGCTTACACATACATATATACATTAATGTCGAAAACCAATTAATTTATGTATGTATGTGTAAGCTGTGCATTAAGGGATTTGGACGATTTTTTTGAGGGTAAAAAAGAGGGGATACGGCCTATCTCTTATACATTGGCCCAACAGCTATTACCAACTGCTAAAAACCAAAAAAACCTCTTTTTTTTTTCAAAAAAACATCTATTTTATCTGTTTGTTATCGTATAATAAAATTAAATTAATAATTATTGATACATTTACTATCAATTTTCAATGTTTAAAAGCTTATTATTGGTAATTAAAAATATCATGAAAATCGTGCAACAGCGCAAAAAAAAAAAAGTATTGGCACACTTGTTTTATATGGTGTATTGTCGTGTTGGTGTATTTCTAATATGTGGTAGTGTATATACTGTATCTGTCAAAAGCATAATAAACATTTTTCAGAACAAGTTAATTAAGCAATTTAAATTTATTAGTAAAATATTAAAAATATCAAGCAAGACTGATATTTAAAAATGTTTATTAAAAATAAATAAATGAAAAAATATTATTGTTTCTTGTCATCATAAGTTTTTTATAAGTTTATAAATAAAGTTTAAAATAAAATTTTGTTTTTTTTGTCATTATTTGCATGCTTTCTAATATTTTAACTTTTTATTTATAATTTTATTTATTTATTATTTATTATTTTATTATTTTGAATTAATATTTGATTTAATTGTTGTAAATAAATGCATTTACACAGTTATTTTATGTAAGTCATATAATATGCCTTTAACAAGTTAACATTGACACTTTTAAACTTGCGCGCCACAAGATGGCGGAATATCTGATGTTGCCAAGTGTATATGACGTTTCAGCATAAGCCATGAAAGATAGTAAAATAAATGAATTTTTACATACTTTAATTATTAATTATAAAAAAACTAAGCTCCAAACCCCTTTGGTTTTTTTTTCATATGTTTTGTTTTGTCTTATTTTATAACCCAAAAGGTTTTTTGTCGCGATGTCATATTGTCGATCAGAGATATTGTGTTTTCATGAACTATTTATATTGACAAAATCGTATTCTCCATAAGAGCCCATGTTAAAAGTTGTCAACTTTAAAAATTAATAAAAAATTAACAAGCTTCTAAACAATTACCAAAAAATTACAGAAAATGTATTAGTATTTCAAGAATCTATTGTATAAATTTCATCTCATTCTCATATTCGGAAAAAAATCGTCCAAATCCCTTAAAAATAAGAAATAAATATACAATGCGCTGAACCACGCTGTACGCTAAATTCGCTATGACAGCTACTAGCCTCACGCAAATTGGCTGAATGATATTATATGCGTTGAGATAGGGAGTTACTCCCCCTGTATATCTAGTCTTCTTGCATAGCACTTTGGTCACTATATATCGCCAAAAACTCACTAAAAAATGGCCGCTAAAAACTATGCTCAAAAAATGCTGCGTGCAGCATTTTGAGCATAGTTCTGCTGAATTCACACTCGTTTTTTTAGATGCAGCCAACTTTGGAAAAAAAAAAAAAAGCGGCATTTATAGCTTCTTTGTTGTTTTTTGTTTACAGTTGTTTACAGTCTACATTAATATTTCCTGAAGATTATATTTTTAAGATTGATTGACTGTCAGAATATCGTATTGTCATTTGTCAACAAGAGTAAACAAATAAAAAAGGTTATGCGTTTAATTATTTTTTGTTGTGATTTTACGAATGTTGGTAGAGCTGGAATCATTTCAATAAACGATTATAATGCCGCCCTATAGCCATCATGGCTGAACTATTTCTACCCAAACGCTATGCCATAGAACTTTTTCGAAAAACTATGCTAGTCGACACAGGCCTTAATACATTTTGTGACGTCACAAATTACCCTCCTTGTAAAACTTCATGGCTATGCTTCAACAACTTGAAAATCTAATGACCGTACAGTTCAAGACCAGAGACCAGCTATTCTTGACTTAATTATCCACCTACACGGGATAACATGGAAACGCCTGAAAATGATTTAGTCGTTTGACGTAAACCATTGAGAAGGATACAAATTAAGCTAAAATTTTCATGTTTTGCGACAAAAAAGTTATCCCAGTCGCTCGGGATAACTTGCGGATAATCGAGTCAAGAATAGCTACCCAGTTAAGACTCACACACACTTACGCATAAGAAAATCAATCAATATAAAGCGGTGTGTCCACACGCAAGTTTTTTGGTGATTTTCCTTGCAAAATCATTTATCACCAAATACAACTAGATCTTACCTAGATATCACTGAAAAGTTTAGTAATAATCTAGTGGTGCAATGCCTTGCAGCAAAAACATGCACTAAAAACTGTGCGAGTGATTCGGACGACACTCACACTATTGCAGTGTTTATTTCATGAATTTTTATTCTATTAAATAAGTTTATGTACAATGGTAATTTAAAAATTAAAATAGAATACATAAATTATAAAATAATCTCCACTGAGATTACAGGAAAAGAATTATCGTTTATTTCAAATAAAACATATGTATAACAAAAAAAACATAAGAATTATTGTTTTATTCATCTAAAAAGACCAGATTGAACTCACATCATTATACAACTTAATTTTTTATAAAATTTATTATTACCAAAATAAAATGTTACTATTAATTTTAACAAGTCAGTAGTCCCATAATTTACTATCATTATTTTCAATCTAACAAAAAACAAAAAACGAGTATTTTGTACAAAAAAAAGCGTCAAGTATTCGAAATTGTATCTATTTGTAATGTAACTTGATTTGTCATTAATTAATTTTTTGATATAAAAAAAAAATATGATGCAATAAAAACCAACGAAGAAATTTTATTTTCAATACATGTAGTGAAATCTAAATTGTTGAAAAAAAAAAAA